>JAYESA010000020.1:37968934-38008934 GCA_036927795.1 Iris macrosiphon
TCGTCGACGGCTGTGCTGCTCGGGTGACGAGGAGATCGTGGAGGAGCGTTGGCTGACAGGCGGAGTTGCTCCGGCTTCTCAGGCGAAGCGTGGCGGACGGGCACGCCTGTGGGGATGAGTCGCAGGATCCGACGGAGACACTGTGGTCGATGGAGGACTCGGCGATTGCAGAGGTCGAGGAGGGTCCGTGCACGGTCGTGGAGAAGGCCGGAGATGGGTTGTTCCAGTCGGTGGGTTGGTGGCAGAACTGCTCGCCGGGCTCCGGCGGTTGTAGAGGCGGAGGGTGGCGGCGCAGGGAAGGAGGAAGAAGGTGAACAGGAAGAGGGAAGGGGTGTCGGCTGATTATGTACTTTGGGTTTGGTTTTTAGGAAAAAGAAAAGGAAAAGTTGTATTTATTTGTGTATGTAACAAAAGTAGGGTTGGTTTGACCTAGAAAATTGGGCCGGTCAACATCCTTGGAAAGGGGGCCTTGGTCAATATCTTGGAATAGGCTTGGCTTCCCATGGGGATGTTTGGAGGCTATAATTACAATTATTTAATTGCAAGGGTTGGATAAAAAAAATAGGAGGGCGATGTTGCGCGTTTGCATTTCCAGAAAATTATGAGAAAATCCACGTGAAGGGAAAAATCGATTCTTTTGTGAATTGTCCAATGGTGGGGACACCTCAGTGCATTTTTGCATAAAAGTTCCCAACAATTGGAAAATTGCACAAAGGCGGAAATTGGATTTAATTAAATCAATCGAAACGCGCACGATGTTCTAGGATTAATTAGGAGAATATGGGATTAAATTTAGGCGAACCACAAGTGTCAGGGGCGTAAAGGGTACAGTGTAGAATACTAATAAAATCTGGGTTGTACAAAACGGTCAAGGTTGCGTCTTAAATTTCAATTGGAACGCACAAGGGTACTGAGTTGGATTTTATTTATAATTAATAAATAACGTCCGCGACGTTTATTGTGTGCCTAAAATGTAGCACCAGAGAGCAATATTATAAGTTGCACAAGGGTCAGAATGGTAGGCGGGCATGTCTAGGATGAGGTTGTGAAGTTCGTAGATGGGCAATGGCTAGGGAGGTGCTCCAATTATCGAAGCGACTGTAAGGTGCGCTATGCGATGAAATAGTGCACAGTTGAATCAAATGACGTGTTCTAATTTCTAATTGGTTCAAACTAGCCCTAATTTCACTATCTAGGCCAAGTAGCCCTAATTTTGGGTGAGGGGGTTTACAATCTACCCAACTTAAAATAATTTTGTCCTCGAAATTAAACTAGGGTAGGGTTTCTCTCTCTAACCTTACTTGATTACGGTCTAAAGGAATCTCCTCAAGTTAACAATGCAGTTTCTACCCAACTTAGAATTTACCCATCTATCATCTAAGGCTATACATCTAAGAAAGCTTATGTCCCAAATTATTTAATCATGCTATTGAATCATCAAAGTCTTTAACGCCAAACATAACATCTATGATATGCCCTTAATTACCAAAGAATAGTCCTCTAGTATGTGATCGGCCTATGGGGTATATCTAGTACTATCTTATATATCAAACTTATACCAAGCAAGATGTTTTGTCTTTTCGAAATAAAGAAAGACGTAGATCAATAAATAAGAGTTCAAGGGAGAAGTAATAGAATGCAAGTATAGGGATCAAGGCGTTTCAAGGAATCCAATGGGAATTGTCAAGGCAGTTGTGGACTGAAATCCTATTTGGTAATTCTTATTCACGTGCTCGTATTGGTACAGTTATGTAGCCGATACGATATGCTCAGACATGTCTAGAGGGCAAGTATATTCGTCTACTATCACTACATATCTCAATCCACGTAAGGTAGTATTACGAAGGACGAATCAAGCGTACTATGGTTGATCAGACCGTAATACACTGATTCTGAAATGTATTATTGTGCGCGCCCAATAATACATATGTCATGAACAAGCTCGATAAGGAATAAGCTTGCAAAAACTAGGCTATAATAGCAGCATAAGTCAAGGTAGTACAGAAAATATGAGTGCTAGATTATGATGAGAGATGTTACAATTGTATTCAAGTTTGCAACAACAAAATAGAATAAGCAACAATAAATAAAGACTCTACAACCTCTACAGTTATCATACAACCTCCTTGTCTAAGTCGCTAGTCGACTAAATAGGACATGGACCTCTAAATTCTACCGTCTGAATAAATACTGTCGTCTTATGCTAGCATACAATTAATGTCATTCAGTTACACTTCATCAATGGATCACAAGGACTATGTGATACTAGGTTTATAAGGCATACTACCCAACTTAAAATAATTAAACTAGTACAGTGACAGTCTTAAGAGGATCCTACAAATAACCTTGTACATGTAATTCAGAACAGAAACTCTTATTAGGGTATATGAGGAAGATCTTGGTACTGATTAGTGTCTCCTATTGCATTATATAGGTAAGGGTCACCTTAAGTCTCAATCATAGTGCTCATAGAGCAAGTGTCAATAGTAAGGATAGAAGAGTTACTGGCCGTCAAGGGAAAAAGGGATCTAACTTGTATCGAGGTGAGGGTAAAAATTATGTGATCTACGACTAGGGGTAATCATCACAATCTAAATGAATAACTCAACTATCATGCTCTAACTACAAGGCACACCATTCAAAATTCAAGATTACCACTATACCTTAACAAACTATATATCCTAACATAGAATAAAATCACTGGTCTACAATCAGGAGCGTCAGATGGCACAAAATTAAAAGATGGAGGAAAGAAGAACATAATTTAGTCGTCGTGCAATTAACGAACGCTAAGGTCACAGTGGAACAATATATGAAATTAATATAGAGGGCTCTAGATAGCATCATGGTTTTCTAAAGGGAAGTGGTATGCTAGTTGCTATGTTCGAGGTATGATCAAGGAAAAGTGTTGATTACACTCCCCTAGGCTTTCTAGGGTGCCATCTTCTAACAATAAGATAATGATCTAAGTTTATAGTTCTCCAATACTTATCTAACTATGAAGGTTAGGTTCAGTCCTAATGTTCAATATTGGTTTTCAATTGGTTCCTCAATACTAGGGTCAAACATCATGGGAGACTTCTAACTATCTCTAGTAGTGTCTATACTACTCGCAAGTCTTCTTAATACATCAAGGGTAATGGTATACCAATCTAAAGATAAGGAATTCTAGGGTTCACTAGATATTCTAAACTTAGTGGTGCGTCTATATTCTCGTTATATTCTTAATAGGTGTGTTACTCTAATTATTATCCTAATAACAGGGGTTCCTATATTCTAGCAGAAGGCTATATGTACTCAAGGAACTTATTAGGGAAGTACAGGAATCAAGCAGGATACAATTGTTCGAAATATAACAGATTAGGAGAAAGATGAGTCATAGTCAAATGTGGATGAGATCCTCTATTCTAATCCTATTTGCAGGCTTGTTCGGTACAATAACGTAACCGAGACAATATGCTCTTGACCTGCATGGGCCACCACTAAAACATGTCACGCCCTAGTCCCAAAATACGAAGGACTAGAATACGTAAGCATGCCAGCCGCATGGATATGGCAACTCCAATATATGGAAACCAAATCCACACGTACGCTGTAATATGGATATCAATCCACAAGTGGTATAAACATATGTCACAAGTCACAGGGTATAATCTAGATCTCATCCATGAAAATCATATAGAAATAAATAAACAGTATCTATGAAACTAGATCTCAATAAGAAGTATCTAAGGATGATAGTTGGGTGGAAACAAATCCACTACCAACTCAAATGGGAAAAGTAAATACAATATAAGTACCACTCACTCAAACAATATAAGTACCAGCTATCAATCACGGCTCAAAGAGAAGACATCCACGTAGCATCTATACCATCCAGATCTGCGCTCCTGCAAATACTCAAGAAACAGGTACACCTGGCAGCGGACCAGGTCCTCAGAGGGACGTAACAAGATACTTAAACACATGCCAATAAAGTACTGAAATAAATATCCAAAGGGGTCGCCTAACCGTCTAAAGTGAATGCAGTTAAGAACAACTTTCCCAACGCGTGGGCTATCTGGCTAAAATGGGATTGGCATAGTTCTCTTGGAGATCCAGGGGCCTACAAAGGCACGGCGTCTTTCGAACACCGGAGGCCCACCAAGTAGTATATATAGGGGTCATCATGACCGCGCATCTCCGGCGGAGCGTACGGGTTACACAAGGAAAGTGCAACGGAGCCCACACGCCTTACTTGTTGTTCTCCCCACCCCATGCTCTAAGCATGTCACATCCATGACACGATAATACCTCTAATAACTGCCAAGTCTACTAGCATGCAAAGTTTCTAACAACAGTTATTCCTAACGCACGGCCCACACGTACAGGAGGCCAACCTGCACGCAAGTCCGTGATCTACATGAGACTCACAACTCGTGTAACAACTGTGTCACGGCCAATGAACCTAAAGATGCTACATGATGATGGGGTAGTCTAATAAACAAGGTCAATGCAAATACATAAATAAAAACATACCGCGACGACACCGTCGCGCGCATTTTTATATAACAGTTAAAATATATGAAAAGACAAAAAATAAAGATGCATGCAACATATGGAATAAAAATAACAGTACAATGGCAAGGTATACTTGCCTGGCAAGGAAGCTGCAATGTACCAATAACCTGCTCCAAAAGTCGCGCAGAATAAATCCAACATCCTATGTACATATGATATAATACAATAAAATCATTAGTCATTACACTAGTACAAACACAATAATATTTATACTGGACTCGGGGGTATACTAAGGTAACACTAGTCAACTATGGTCAACATATTATACCTATTATTAACTAGCATTAATACTTACACTTTATACATGCATCAAATTAAATACATTTACAACATATATTTATGTACTATTTAATCACATATCTGATATATACTAGTTTGAACAATATATATATATATACTTATATATATGTGCCAAAAATACCTTTGAAAATATATATATGGTCAATATTATTATTAAAATATTCTAATACTAATACACCAAATTAAGTTTATGCTATATATTTTAAGGATATACTAAAAGCATAAACAAAATATATATTTATACATATATACAAATTATATATATTGAAAATATATTAAGAATATACAAAACATATATATATATATATATATATATACCAATAATACATATACTAAAATACGTATGTATATATATACCAATTAATAATACAATACTATATACTCGTATATGAGTACATATAATATACAATACAAATATATATATATATATTCTACATATATATACATACATATATACCAATACATTAATTTAATTATACTAGTATACGTTTGATTAAATACATATTATGTGAAAATACCAATATGCATACATATACATATATATATATATATATAATTATATATATAATAATACGTATGAATACATGTATACATTACAATGCACTACCTATATACTTAAATGCATACATTCATACCTACGTACATATACGGGAGAACCGTACCTGCGCATGACGACGAGGGGGTCGAGTCGTTGCAGCGGGACGGGATCGAGGCTGCTGAACTCCGGCCAGAGGGTCCGGCGAGTCGAGGGGCTGCTGTGACGAGGATGGCGGGGGTGATGGAAGTCGGGACGAGTCGCGGGAGAGATCAGGCGATGTGCAAGGGGGTGAAGTTGAAGTGATCATCGGAGATGGGGGTCGTACAGGCGGTAGGGAAGAGGAGGAGGTCAGGAAGGTGATGTTGATGGTGCTGCGTCGTGTATGGGTCGAGGGAAGGCGGCTGATGGATGGCCGCGGCAAAGGAAGCCGTCCTCAGGCGAGGAGGAGATGCTGCTGGCGGGTGGTTCAGTCGTCGAGGAGGTTCAGTGGGGACGAAGGTGGTGTTGGTGGCATTAATGGCGGTGAGAATGATGAAGAAGAGAGCAGAAGGAGATAAACTCGGGCAGTGGATGGCCGGAGTTGGCCTGATGTGGAGGCGACGGTGGTGGTCATGGTTCTGATGGTTAAGGTGTAGTCGTCGACGGCTGTGCTGCTCGGGTGACGAGGAGATCGTGGAGGAGCGTTGGCTGACAGGCGGAGTTGCTCCGGCTTCTCAGGCAAAGCGTGGCGGACGGGCACGCCTGCGGGGATGAGTCACGGGATCCGACGGAGATACTGTGGTCGATGGAGGACTCGGCGATTGCAGAGGTCGAGGAGGGTCCGTGCACGGTCGTGGAGAAGGCCGGAGATGGGTTGTTCCAGTCGGTGGGTTGGTGGCGGAACTGCTCGTCGGGCTCCGGCGGTTGTAGAGGCGGAGGGTGGCGGCGCAGGGAAGGAGGAAGAAGGTGAACAGGAAGAGGGAAGGGGTGTCGGCTGATTATGTACTTTGGGTTTGGTTTTTAGGAAAAAGAAAAGGAAAAGTTGTATTTATATGTGTATGTAACAAAAGTAGGGTTGGTTTGACCTAGAAAATTGGGCCGGTCAACATCCTTGGAAAGGGGGCCTTGGTCAATATCTTGGAATGGACTTGGCTTCCCATGGGGATGTTTGGAGGCTATAATTACAATTATTTAATTGCAAGGGTTGGATAAAAAAATAGGAGGGCGATGTTGCGCGTTTGCATTTCCAGAAAATTATGAGAAAATCCACGTGAAGGGAAAAATCGATTCTTTTGTGAATTGTCCAATGGTGGGGACACCTCAGTGCATTTTTGCATAAAAGCTCCCAACAATTGGAAAATTACACAAAGGCAAAAATTGGATTTAATTAAATCAATCGAAATGCGCACGATGTTCTAGGATTAATTAGGAGAATATGGGATTAAATTTAGGCGAACCACAAGTGTCAGGGGCGTAAAGGATACAGTGTAGAATACTAATAAAATCTGGGTTGTACAAAACGGTCAAGGTTGCGTCTTAAATTTCAATTGGAATGCACAAGGGTACTGAGTTGGATTTTATTTATAATTAATAAATAACGTCCGCGACGTTTATTGTGTGCCTAAAATGTAGCACCAGAGAGCAATATTATAAGTTGCACAAGGGTCAGAATGGTAGGCGGACATGTCTAGGATGAGGTTGTGAAGTTCGTAGATGGGTAATGGCTAGGGAGGTGCTCCAATTATCGAAGCGACTGTAAGGTGCGCTATGCGATGAAATAGTGCACAGTTGAATCAAATGACGTGTTCTAATTTCTAATTGGTTCAAACTAGCCCTAATTTCACTATCTAGGCCAAGTAGCCCTAATTTTGGGTGAGGGGGTTTACAACCTAGATGGTTGGAAGGGAGAAGGAAAGAGGCGCTTCATGACTCCGCTCGCAAGCCGTCTACTGCTCGTTCACCTGCACTACGAACAGCTCGATCAATACTCCTTCCTCTCTTTCAAATCTCAGAATTGAAGTGTAGTTCAATGAACGAAAACAATGAAAACCATCGAAACCGTTCAAGGAAAACAAGCAAATCCTAAAACCAACTCAAAGCACGAAAGCAACAAGCGACATCGAAATTCGAGACAATAAAAGATAGCAGTGGAGAGGTCCCTCCTGACTCTGCCGCTAAGTCGATCCCGGGGGCACGTTCCACTGAATATGGGAATCGATTCCGAAGAAACAAATCCATAACGAGGACGAGTTCTTGTTTTAATCTATCCCGATCGAACGATATCGTCTTATATTTCTTAGCCGCGCTCTCCGCACCGGGAGAACGGGACGCTACACAAAGGCCCTAGCATCACAATTTCATACAAGCAATCACATTATTCTAATGCACTTTTTGAAAGTATTTAGACTCAATGTTGGAATATTCCATTTGGGACATTGAGAGAGAGTGCGCACATAACCCATGAACGAGCTTTTGAAACTGTAAAAATTGAATCGAAGTCCAAAGGCGTATAAGCCAGGCTCTGATACCAACATGTCACGCACCGATCTCCCGCAGGCTAAATCGGCCGTCCCCTCTAGGCCAGAATTACCGCGCCAGCGCTCCCGCGGAACGATCACTTTGACCCATCCGGGCGTGATGCCGCACGAGCGTGAGCCACGCCCGTGCAAGGCCGTGGTTTATTGGCTGACTGTAAGAGTTCTAAGACACATAGTCGCACAGATTGTCCGAGTGCAACGGAGTCATGAACGCATAGGCGATCGGTAACAAGTTTACTGAGTCAACAATATAGCGAAAGCATTGAATAACACAAGTTGAAGTAAAGCAACTCTTTATTGATATAAACAAGTGTTACAGGCGGTGCATGGCCGAGATTACAAGTCGCTCAAGCCTCTCTCTCTGAAACAGTATAAGTGTGCCAAGTAGCTACAATTGTGGAATGATTATACACGCGATGTTTCAATATTATGTCTTGTATATGTGCTTCAGTTCCGGACACAACGCTCCAAGGGTTCAGAGTGGACTCCTGGCCTTAGCACGCACGGAGGAGGCATCCGCACCGAACGAGGTTCTCCCGCACCCTGCAAACGATCTGGTGGTTTATCAGTACATTGAATGCACTGGTGGGGAGGCTACTCGCCCGCTCAACAAATCCAAACACGTAATATA
The DNA here is from genome assembly GCA_036927795.1 of Iris macrosiphon. Taxonomy (NCBI): domain Eukaryota; kingdom Viridiplantae; phylum Streptophyta; class Magnoliopsida; order Asparagales; family Iridaceae; genus Iris; species Iris macrosiphon. Next base: position 37,977,480 of record JAYESA010000020.1, read on the forward strand.
GGTTCCGTGCACCAACTATTATGTTGTCTTTCTAGTTGCCTTAGGATCAGTTTTATGGCATATTAAATAACCTAACTCGTGTGGCAGTGCGCCGTGCGACATGAGAGAAAATACGGCGAGACTTACCAACTTACCATTTGTCCTTCCCTTTCCGAGGCAAACCAATGTTAATTCAAGCATGAGCATTCATAATAAAAACCAAGGTAATAGCATATGCAAACACGAGAGTCATTATATCATAATCGTTTAGGTGTTCAGTTATTCTTTCGATGCGATGCAATGAATCGCACGCGAATTGCCGTTAAGTGAGGATGACTTAGCTATATGACATGAGTCGCTGGCATAGCCATAAAGGACCTAGTCAATGACGAGGATGGAATGCAATAAAAGTATGTGGGGCGCTACAAACCATCCCGTCCAAGAATGTGAGACTAAACGTGAGTTCCATCCGGATCGGAACGGTCCCAGTGCCCCGGTGACCGCCCGTGGAACGATACCTCATTTTTGAGTTGTCCGCGACATACAATTATTGGTCTTTCCAATTTCACGAGATACACGAGAATACGAGTATACGAGATGCTTGAATCATGATTCTTTGTTTAGTGAATAACTTGCCTTGATGCATTTCCCCTGGGGCGGAGATTGCCTTGGTGACCTAACGGTCCCGGATACTTGCAGGTTCATTCTTACACGAAACGACTATTAGATAGTCTTTCGAGGATAACTATATGAATGCATGACAAGCACAGTGATACATAATTGAGGCATAGTTTATGCGACAGCATCGAACGAGATAATATACAAGCAGGCAAGCATGCATTTGTATAAACATAATCATTCACGTTTATCTCGGGCCCGAAGGTAAGCCGAGGAGTGAAACCGTAAAGGAATTCCCGAGCGTCATGATTCTTGGGTAGCATGCGAGGGTCTGAATATAAGCAATATTTTATTTTCATGTTCTAGCACAAGCAATACTAGTTGGGATTATTCCCTTAGCTAGGTGCATTGAATTCTTATTAGCATGCAGGGGGTGATTCACCTAGCGACTATCATGTATCGTTCCATATTTTATGTGTGCTATCTAAGCAAAGACAAGTTCACCGTAGCCACCCACCTTAACGATGATTCGCCTCGGTTGAGCGATACGTCAACCGAGCTTCTGAAAGCCTAAGCCAAATTCCTATAGGGACAACTCTGGATATCCTTTGCCTCAAACTAGTATTCTCGCCTGAGCAAAGCGGGTTGGGATATTGCACTTTTTGCCGTTTGAATCGGCAGTCCGCTTGAACGGAACGGGGTGTAACAGTTGACAGGCAAACCAGGGAGCAAAGATGGATGCGAAGCCGGTGCACATGGTAAACCTGAACGGTACCAACTATCATTACTGGAGGAGCAAGATGAAGGATCTGCTATATGTCAAGAAGCTGTATCTGTCGGTATTTTCTTCCGAGAGGCCCAGTGACAAATCTGAAGAGGACTGGAATTTCAAGCATATACAAGTGTGTGGGTACATCAAGTAGTTCGTTGACGAGAACGTCTACAACCATGTTGCCAGTATTAAGCATGCGAGGACACTGTGGGATAAGCTGGAATCTTTTTATGCGAAGAAGACCGGAGTAGATAAATTGTTCATGATCCGGATGATGATGGGTCTGCGGTACAAACATGGAGCGTCTATTATGGATCACTTGAGTGAGTTCCAGGGCGTGGTTGACCAGCTATCATCGATGGTAGTCATGTTCGACGACGAGGTTCATGGACTATGGCTGTTGTGTACATTGCCAGAATCGTGGAAGACCGTACAAGTGTCTATGATCGCTTCTACTCCAGAAGGCGTAGTTAGTCTGGAGTTTTCCAAGAGGGGGTACTAAATGAAGAGATGCAAAAATGTTCTCAGGGCACTTCATCCACATCCCACTCAGAAGCACTTGTTTTAGAGAGCCGCAGAAGGAATAAAAGCAGGGATCCAGGCGGTAGAAGGGACAAAAGCAGGGGAAGGTCCAAGGGTCGGTACGAGGATTTGGAGTGTTACCATTGTGGCAAGAAGGACCACATTAAGCGAAACTATTTCTCTTGGAAGAGAGAAGAAGGGCGACAAGGGGAAGCAAAGTAAGAATACTACAGCGGCGGCATCGACACAAGGAGGCGACGTGATCATTGTAGGTGATGAGGTAGTTATGAACCTTGCATGCGATGACAACTCTTGGCTGGTGGACTCAGGTGCTGAAGCCCACGTATCTCACAACAGGGCACTATTTGCTACATATACAACAGACGACTGTGGAGTGTTGAAGATGGGCAATGAAGATATGTCAAAGGCGGTTGCCATTAGAGATATGCATTTGAGGACAAAGACATGTGCAGTTCTTGTTCTCAAAGATGTTCGTCATGTCCCTGATATTCGTTTTAACCTGGTGTCGGTTGAAAGATTGGATGACGCGGGTTTCTTCAGTCTCTTCAGAAATAATCAGTAGAAGTTTTCCAGATGTTCGATGGTGATTTCCAGAGGGAGAAAGAGGTCCGGACTCTACTATATAGAAGGGAGCGCACATGGGGTACAGGAGGTTAACGCAGCTACTGATACGTCTACTGAGTTATGGCACAGATGGCTCATCTATATCAGCGAGAAGGGGATGAGCTAGTTGGTGAACATGAAGGTAATTCCAGGGCTAAAGTATACAAAGTTGGAGAAGTACACACACAGTTTGGCGGAAAAGCAAAATAGGGTATCGTTCCAAAGTCACCCAAGTTCAAGGAAGCTGGCATTGCTCGAGTTGATTCACTCGAATGCCTGCGGTCCTATGAAGGTAAAATCCATTGGTGGTGCTTCTTATTTTATAATATTTATTGATGACTATTTCAGGAAGGTTTGGGTCTATACCTTAAAGACCAAGGATCAGGTACTGCCCACTTTCAAGGAGTTTCAGGCCTCTGTTGAAAGGGAGACGGGCAAGAAGTTGCTTTGTGTTCAGTCGGACAATGGTGGCGAGTATATCGGTCCCTTTGATGCTTATTGCAGAGAGCAAGGAATACGACACAAGAAGACTCTACCAAAGATATCGCAGCTCAACGGTGTAGCAGAGTGGATAAACATGACGCTAATGGAGAGGGTGCGATGTTTGCTGTCAGAAGCAAACTTGCCAGACATCTATTGGGGTGAGGCACTTTACACAATTGCTTATGTTATTAATTTATCTCCTAGTGCTCCTTTGCAAGGTAATATCCCTGACAAAGTATGGTACAGCAAAGAGTCGTCATACAATCACCTGCGAGTGTTTGGTTGTAAGGCCTTCGTGCATGTACCGAAGGACGAGAGATCCAAACTTGAGCCAAAGACGAGGTGGTGCGTCTTTGTCGGCTACGGTCGGGATGAGTTTGCCTATAGAATATACAATCCAGTAGAAAAAGATCTCTACAGAAGCAGGAACGTGGTATTCGTCGAGGATCAGACCATAACTAACACTCAGGATTCTGAGATGCCTTCTAAGACTGAGAAATTGCCTGAGTTAGAGTCATTTCGCTTCGAGTAGTTTTCAGAGGAAATCGCAGAGGATCCAGTTATGGGGGAGCCAGTACATGGAGTTGCTCCCAACCTTGATCATCATCCTGCTGATGGTGGTCAGGGTGACCCTCAGGAGTATGAGCATACCGAGGAGGCAGTTCGTAGAGGGGAGGAGGCTGTAGATATACAGCCAGCACCAGTAGTTCCGTTGAGGAGGAGCGATAGAGAGCGTCAACCATGTACGGGATACTCACCGGGTGAGTATGTTCTACTGACTGACAGGGGAGAACCCGAAAGTTTTGCAGAGGATATGAAAGACGAACATAGGCAAGAGTGGATGGAGGCCATGCAGGAGGAGATGAGTTCCTTGGAGGCCAACTCTACTTATGATCTGGTACAGTTGCCAAAGGCCAAGAAGGCTTTAAAGAATCGATGGATGTTCAGAGTGAAGCAGACAGATGATGCTACTCGCCCTCGATACAAAGCGAGGCTGGTAGTTAAAGGCTACGGTCAGCAAAAAGGCATAGACTATGATAAGATCTTTTTGCCAGTCGTCAAGCAGTCGTCTATACGGGTGGTGCTAGCATTGGCAATCGGTTTTGACTTGGAGGTCGAGCAAATGGACGTGAAGACGACATTCCTCTATATTGATCTTGAGGAGGAGTTGTACATGGAGCAGCCAGAGGGATTCTGTGAGAAGGGCAAGTCATATTTGGTCTGCTGGTTAAGGAAGAGCTTGTATGGTCTGAAACAGGCTCCAAGGCAGTGGTACAGGAAGTTTGAGTTATTTATGGGGGAGCATGGCTATGCACTGACGACGTCGGATCATTGTATTTTTATGAGGTACTTCGTCGATGATGATTTCATTATTTTGTTGCTTTATGTTGATGACATGCTGTTGGTTGGTCGGAATGCCACTAGGATAGCAGAATTGAAGCGTCAACTGGGCGCGGCCTTCTCTATGAAGGATTTGGACGTAGCGGAGACTATTCTTGGGATGGAGATCAGCCGAGAGAGAGTCCATGCTGCTACACTTGTCCTAAAAGAAGTACATTCACAGGGTGCTTCAGCGTTTCAGGATGGACGGGTCGAAGAAAGTAAGTAACCCCCTTGCGGCTCACTTTCAGTTCACTGAGGAGCAGTGTCCATCTACCGATGACGAGAAGGAAGATATGGAGCGAGTTCCATATGCCTCAGCCGTTGGGAGTCTTATGTATGCTATGGTATATACGAGGCCAAATATTGCTCACGCAGTCGGCACAGTTAGCAGGTACACTTCCAATCCTGGAAGGGTACATTGGAGTGGGGTCAAGTGGATTCTATGATATCTTCAGGGTACTGTTGATTGAAGACTTTTATTTGGTGGTGACGAGCCGAAGCTGGTTGGTGCTGATATGGTTGGAGATGTAGAGACGAGGCGATTGACTTTGGACTATGTGATGATGTTTGCTGGTAGAGTAGTATCGTGGCAGTCGCGTTTATAGAAGTGTGTTGCCTTGTCAACGATAGAGGCAAAATACATTACGGCGACGGAGGCTTGCAAGGAGTTGTTGTGGATGAAGAAACTGTTGCAGAAAATTGGGCTAAAGTAGGAGGAATATTCTTTGCTTTGCGATAGTCAGAGTGTTATTCACCTTGTGAAGAACCAGACATTTCATAGCCGGTCCAAGCACATTGATACCCGGTATCATTGGATACGAGATATGGTTGACAAGAAGGAAGCGACGCTTGAGAATGTTCATACAAATGACAACGGAGTAGATATGTTCATAAAAGTTCTACCAAGGAAAAAGTTTGAGTACTGCAGGCGGATCTTCGGGATGGCGACTCCCTCCACATAGTTGTGAAGGGGGAGATTTGTTGGAATGGGTGGGGTTCCCAACCTATGTGGAAAATATCCCGGAGTTGGGCTGAGTATTTCTACATATAATAGGAATACCTCAATTTATTTGGATTGAATATTCCTAAATATAATAAGAATCTCAATGGATTTGGATTGGATATTCCTACATATAATAGGAATATGTCAATGGATTTGTATTTGGATTTGGATTGGATATTCATATCTATAATATGAATGCTAGTTGTGGGTTTGAGACTATATATAGGTGTCTCCCGGCCCTAAAATATATATCTCTCTAAAAAAAATAGCAACAATGAGAGAAAAAGGAGGCAAGAGTGACATTGCAACATTGGAGAGGAGAAAGAAGGATTGGATGACGTTTCGAAGAAGGAGACCAGTTTCGGGTATTTCTCGTTGTCTTTCTTCTTCGTGGTTATAATCTATTTTCTGTTCTAAAAGAGTTATGGTGATCCGTTTGGATCGGTGAGAAGTTTGTAAGGAGTCGGTGTATTTCTTATTCCATTAGTGGAGGCTTTTCAGGGTTGGACTCCGATCGTTCCGTGGTTTTTCTCGCAAGGATTTTCCACGTAAAAAATCTCTTTGTCTGCGATTTGTGTTTGGCGTTTTTGGTTTGTGCATTTTGCTCGGTTCTCTCGCAGGTACTCTCTGGTTTGAGGAACTGTTTTCGTACTTTCGTTCCCAATACGTGGAACCTGTTTATCAAATAATTTCTCCCTTATGAGACCTTAGGCAACTTTTGCTTCCCGAAATCATGATCTTGAAAAAAGAAAATTTATTCATTTCTTATGTTTGAATGTCAAAGAAAAGAGTGATGGAATCTGATGTCCCCATTTTGGTATCCATAACCATCTTCCCTCTCACATGTAAGATATATTTCTACATGTGAGAGGGGACATGGTTGGGGACACCAAAATAGGGACAACAGATCACCTCCCAAGAAAAGAATGAGTAAAAATGGTTACTCTCATCCATTCAAGAATTTACTTTCCCATCACAAAAATTCACATTTTTTTTATTTTTTTTACAAAAATAAATAAATAAATATATTTTAGCAAATGTCCAAAATTTAAATATATAAACTAACATATATCTCCAAAAAAAATTAAAACTAACAAATGCTTCCATTATGTTTAAAATAATTAAAAATAGTGGAGGGATATCTAAAATTTCTAAATGTTCCATACAAAAGAATGAGGAAATTTGCTAGTTTAATTTTTTTTGGTGGAGGTATATACTAGTTTGTATGTTTACAATTGAAATATTTGCTAAAATATTTCATAAAAAAATTATAATTTTTTAAAAAATTACAATTTTTCAAAAAATGAATAATATTAAAGAAATAAAAAAAATTTGAAAATAAAAAAATGAGTCTGTAACCGTCGGGATGAATATTTTCTAAACTGACGTGGATCCCAATGGGAACCACTCATTTCAATATAAACGGTCTACATACTGCACTTCGGTTCTACTATGTAACTCAGTAACTGAGGACGGAAACCGTTACAGTTGACGAGAAGATAACGGACAGGTTGAGAAAATAACGGACAGGTTTTCCTCATCGGCTGCCACGTGTGAGGGGACAACGAACCGTCATCCCCGCTCCTCTCTGACACGAAGTCAGTGGATTCACGCACTCTCTGTCGGATCGACGGCTCAGAATGCACCATCTCATTCGCACGTGGACCCACCGCTTCCATACTCACTAAAACAAAAATAAAATATTGCAGTAAAAAGGTATACTTATTTTCATCTAAGTCACTTAAATCTATCTTATTTTCATATAGTTTCTCCTTACTATTTACTTACAAATCTCTCAAATCATAAGCTTTGTTAAGGATTGTTATCTCAATATAAAAAGGTTGAAAACAACCGAACTCAAATGGTTATCGAGAAGAGGTATAAGATCATGTTTGGATGACGAAAGATCGGTGGATCGAGACACGAGAACGTATTATTCCTTTCATTTATTTGGTGGGAGTTGAGGTAGTGGGCCCAAAATGCATGCAAAAAAAGAGAGTTAAAAATGGTTCAAAATGAACCGTCGTATGTATACTCTCAGTAATTAAATAAACAAATAAAATTTAACTATTTCTACTCTTTATAAAGAGTTTTGAAAATGACTCAAATGAATAGTCTAAGACGCATGCATATCTTTGGGAAAAAAAAGACGTAAGTATGTCCTCATGTAATAACAATTAAAAAATAAATTCTAACTAATTATTTACCTACCTAATATTAGCGAAACACTTCTAACTCATATTGTTGAGGTGAGAGCTATTCTCCTTGGCTATTGGGTTTGATTCCATAAAACAGTGCACTACCAAAATAAAACATTTAACGACGCCAACAAATGTCGCTAATAGGTAATAAAACGTCACTAAAAATAATTAGCGACGCAATTTGCGATATTTTGGTGTTGTCGCTTAAACCATGGTCGCTGACAACAAATTTGTCGTTATTCGTCGCTATAGCGACGTATATTTGCAACGTCCAGCGACTCAACGTCGGTATATCAGGGACAATGTATATTGTCGTATAACGTCGCTTAATCAACGACATTACCGACGACGTTTTGCTACATCAATGCTGACATGGCAAAAATTATTATGTCAGCTATTTAGCGACGAGTACCGACGTATTGACACAGGTTAGCGACGTCACTGTTATCCGTCAGCGACGTTGTGACACATATTAGTGACGTAATGTTACGTCGGCAGACGTCGACAAACGTCGCAGGACGTCGCTAAATTAAAAAAAATTACAAAAAAAAAATATGCAGTTTCAAAAATTATTTTTCAACAAAAGTCTGCCTGCAGTTATAAAATTACAGTTTATATAAATAGACCCGGAGCAACCCTCCGTTGAATTTTTTGGGTTCGTCGACCCCTTCAGTGGAACACTCAACAACGGTACATACACAAACACGTCAAGAATATCGAAACACGCAGGAATATTTCAACAAATAAATACATGAATCTAACATAATGTCACATCCGTCTCATCCAATGTAGTAAAAAGTATGAAATAAGTACATAAAAGACCCAAGAATGGGCAAATACACACAAACATACTAAAAATGTCCCAATAAGAACTACTGCGGATCAGGGGGAGGAGGAGGAGCATTGTCACGCATCTGGGATAAGAGGAAGCCATAATGCTCCTGTGAAAGCATCACCGGTCCCAATAGAGGAGACAGTAGAATCGATGGAGTCAGTGTCGATGTCGGCGGACCAAGAGGACGTATCTGCTCCAATGCTAGCAGTCGAGCATTGTATGAATCCATGGTAGATACCACCCTCGAAGTATTCTCTGCCACCGACCGACTCAATAAATCATGCGCCGCATGTATCCTCTCAAGTGAGTCACTCATGGCCGTATGTGATCCCTCCAGCTCCGTCTGTCTGCGCTCCATAAACGCGACTTGAGTTTCCAAGCTGCGCTCTATTATCTGGCTCATAGTCTTGAACTCTATAAGGTTGTGCTCTATCGTCTGGCTCAGTGTCCTGAGCTCCATAAGACTATGCTCGAGCGAATCAAAATATGTGGTGATAGTTGCATCGTCTGTCTACGACGTAGACTGTGGCCGCTCCATAATCCTCTATAGCAACTCGTCACGCAGGTCAGCAATCTGACGGTCAACGCTATCCTGGACTTGTGCCGACGCCTGCGAAGGCTGCGAGGAATGCACACTGACAAAGGGGGCCCTGGATGACTGCGTCGTAACAAAGGTACCGTAGGATCCCGTACCGTAGTACGTATCCCTTTGAAGACCACCAACGACGGTCATCCAGAGCTCGTATGCTGACGGAGCTGTAGAGGGCTATGAGAAAGTACCAGCCCCTCCCTCTGTAGGTGCCGTAGCAGTCGACCGCTCACGTAGTCTGAGATACTCGTCCTAGAAAAGTGGTTGCTAACGTCTAAGTTAACTATTACTAATTATATAGATATCTATTTGCATATTTTTTAAGTTATATTAAAACTAACACAAGATAGTAAAACATACATAGGTCTGCGTGGCCTTCTCATCGATGAGTTTTTCGTCCTTCCGATGGGTGGCCAGGAAGACGGTCACCATGTTGGCGTCCTCACCCCTCTGTTCTTTTTAAAAATTATATTATTTTTTATTAAAATTAAACATCTTATCCTACTTTTATTAAAATAATATATATTTAATAGAATATATACCAGGTGACGAAAATGTTCCGTCATGGGAATCGAGCCACCATACCACTTTTCTGCCTTCGACCTAGCCGCCTTTGCCTTCTCCGACCTTTCCTTGTACCTGGGTTCGTCGAATCTCGCCTTCATCGCAGTTTACTTCTTAGGCATGATCCAACCGTGGATCGGTTGTCCGGAGCGATCACGAGCCTTTTGGTCGTTGGTCGCATCACGGATCAGCTTGGCGACGATGGCAGAAAACTGCTCCTCGATCTTCTCATCCCGGTGTGGTGTATAAAAATATATTTTCTACAAGAAGTAAAATAGAGAGTTACATAAGATGCATAAATGATTATTGATATTAAAAGTAAATATATTTTTACCTTGAAGTGGGTCAACCAGAATGTCTTCCTATCTTCAGGAGCATCTGAGCAGTTGATCCAAGGCCCACCATAGTTCTGTCTCAGAAAATGTCCCAGTACTCTCTGTACCGTCGAGGGACGATATCTATACAACTATAATTAAATTCATGAATATATATAGATATAATTATTTGGAAAATGTTAACTATTTAACTTACTTGCTAGGCCCGTCCCTCCAAATCTCCATCCTCGTCTCGTGCGGAGGCGCGCATGGAGGATCGCTCTGATCATGCGTAGACAGAGTCGGCTCAATCTCCTCTATCTGTTTCTCTGTCTCCATGGTGCCGTCAGTAGGTAGAATGCTGGACGGGGGAGTAGTCTCAGGCCTAGAACTGCTCATCTCAGGAGTACTACAATGTACCGTCGACGGAGTCGGAGATGTGACCGGTTGGTATACTGGAGTACTCTGCGATGAGGATCCGGAACCAGTAACTGGTCCCGGAGGAGCACTCCATCTAGAGGATCTACCTCTAAATGATCCGCGTCATCCTGTCATACCCGATAGTAATATATCACTACCAGAATAAGCAAAATTAGCGATATTTTTTAGTGACGTCAATGGAAAACGTCGCTAATATAATATATATTAGTGACTCCAGGTAAAAACGTCGCTAGACGTCGCTAATTGGCGATATTTAGCAACGTTTAGCGACTGTAATTAAGTTTTTAAAAGATTAGTCGCTATAAGTTCAATTAAGGTCGCTAAATGTCGCTAATATATTTTATTTAGCGACGTTTAGCGACATATTTCTTTTAGACATTTAGCGACGTCTGTTGCGACGTTAAAGACGTCGCTAACTTAGCGAAGTCATTGATGGCGTCGCTAAAATGTCGCTAAATTAGTTTCATTTAGGGCTGATTTTCCCTATTTCCTTCGATCTCTCCCTCTACTAAATTTAAAACCCCCCTCCCTCCGGCTCCTCCTTTCTCCGGCTCTATTCCTCCCTCCGGCTCCCCTCCTCCCTCCCGGCGGCCCCCCTCCGGCGGCATCCTTCCCTCTCCGCCGTCAGCTCCTCCTTCCTCCGGCTCCCCTCCTCGGTGAGCTCCTCTCTTTGTCTCCTTTTTCTGTCTCTCTCTCTCTCTAGCACGATACGACACAATACGACATGACACGACACACACTAACCCTAACTCGAACACACACACACACATACGCGGACACACTAACACATGCAGACTCTAACTCTAATACTGACACGGAGACACGGACACGGACACGGACACGGACACGGATACGAGAATCCTGCTCTTGCTTTTACACGGACGCGGACATGACATGTTGCTTGATGTGTATTGCTGCTGTAGTTGCTCTTCTTGCTGCTGTAGTTGCTCTCCTTGCTGCTGCTGTGCATCCCCTTGTTGTTGCTTCTCTTCACTGCTGTAAATCTCCTGATTTTTCAAGATTTTTAAAACAGATTTTCCAGAATTTTTCGGTAATTTTTACTAATTAAAATCAAGGTATTTCAGCATTAAACAAAATTAAATATTTTTAAAATATATTAAAATATTATGAAAATAATATTTTTGGGTGTAAAATGAAAAACTGGACATAGGATAATTTTCCTGAAATTTATTGGACCCCGAAAACATTTTTAAAAGCCCCAAAACCTATTTTTATTAAAAAATAAAAATAAACCGGGTTGAACCGGGTTCAAACCGGGCCGAACCGGCCTGAACCCGGTCCAACAAAACCGGACCGAACCGCCTGACCCTAACGGGTCAGATCCGGCCAACCCGACCCGCCCGACCCGAACCCGCTCCCCCTCTCCCCCACGACCCGCCCCTGCCCACGATTTCCGCCGCCCCGCTCGGCCACGCGCCCCCGCCCGCGTCCACCGGTGCTCCGCCCGCCCCGCTCCGCTCCGCCACGTCTCCCCTCCTCCGCTTCACCCGCTCCCATCCGCTATAAAACCCTAGCCCCCTTCTCTCCTCCGGCCAACCCCGATCTCTCCACCACCACGCCGCCACCGCCTCCCGCCTCGCCGCTTTGCCGCTGAAGACGTCGACCCCGCCCCGCCAGCCTCCTCTGGCCAGGACCGACGCCGGCCACGCCTCCTTCCTCCTCTCCCCAGCACAGCAGCCAGTAGCAGCAGCTCCGGCCGCCTCCGGCCGCTCAGCCCGAGCCCTGCGCCGCCGCCCTCGACCACCTCCGGCCCTTGACAGCCTCCCTACGGCCCGCCTCCGGCCGCCGCAGCTCCGGCAGAGCCTAGCCCTAACCCTAGATCCGACTCGGACACGACTCGGACACGCGAACTTCGGTTTTTCGGAGCCATGTTCAGGTAACCCGTTCTTACTGTTCGTTGATCCGTTTTTGATTCCGTCTGTTGCATCGTGAACCCTGTGTGACCCTCTCGATGCCCGTGCAACCCGCTCGGTGCATCGCGTCCTGTGACGATCGCGAACCGCGATCCAAAAACAGAAAAAATAACGCCCTGTTTCACCCCGGAACTGAGTGCGCCCCGCCAAACGGGACGACTTGGTCGCACGCGATCATTACCAAAACGTGCGCACCATCGATACGGACGTGCAGGATTTCACAGAAGTTGATTTGGATGTGCGTGCATACCGGAATCAACGCGTATCCGCCGACAACGTCCCGTATCCGCCTATTCTGGAATACGTCATAACTTTGTGTACACATGTCGGATCGAAACGAAACTTATGTCATCGAACTCGTAGCAATACGCTGGTCCTGTGACCCAAGTTTGGTTCGATTCTGAGAACATTGACAAAATCGCGTATCATGGGCCCCACCGGCTTCACTTGACAGGCAATTTTGTGACCGGCTCATCGGAATCCAATTCTGAAATCTTCGTTGGGTTCGTATCATCATTCCTGACTTGTTGACACTAAGTTGGACGAATTTGGAGACCTTTGTCCCTGACACATTTTTCGGTGCGAAGCGGCCTACGTGTGGACCCCGCTTTGACCCAAAATTGTCATTTTTGCCCTTGTCTCCAAATTGGACTCAAGGACAGGCGTTTCTAGCTATTTGATATTTTTTGAATCTGATGGTGATGTTTGTTTCAGCATCCGGAGACGTTCCTGGAGATTTCACGAATACCAGAGCTATAGTTGGAGCCAGAACCATAGGCAAGTGTACCTTGCCAACTTTGCAGTCTTGTTACATATATATTTTCCTTGATTCATTTATATTGTTGTACATGCTTGACCTAGGACCTTCGTGGCCCTTTATATTCTCGTACGCAGAGTTCTGTAACGTCACCTAGAGATGGACATTCGTGACCCTTTATATTCTCGTACTTGTCTTCTCAAGTACATTATAACCCAGGACACTTGACACTATTCATGAGGCAGAATCTTCCTGAGATATTCATGGTGATTCTGTATAGGATACATGTTTTATGACATAGACATTTTATTCATAGACATTATATGACTTGCTGCATTAGTTTTGATCCTGCGTGTCATGGACATGAGACGTGAGATTACATTGGGTGGGGAGATATTTATCATACAAAAGACTGATTATATATATATAATAATTTAATGGAAGTGCCTTAGACTCTGGCAACAGAGCTTTGGTACCTTACTGGCCCTTCGAGAGAATACTGCTATGGGTTTCTCCGACACTGATCCTGTAGTAGTCTCAGCCCGAGTATGACTAAAACTCTCACTTGCATATCACTTAGTTGGTTTATTTATTTACCCTATTGTTTCCTTTATTTCTGCACTGCATTTATTTTGGCTTATTTTATCTGTACCTTGCTATGTCCCCTGAGGACCTGGATCCGGATTATGTTCCCAGGATTAGCAGACGAGATCTATCCCGAGATTTACGGAGCAGGAGCATTATCAGGAGCAGGCACTGGAGCAGTACCAGATCCAGTAGACGAGTGATCATCGAGGGTATCTTCTGAGTATATACTGTTTCCATACTCAGTATTGGCTGTGGTTATCTTTATTCTTGTATCTTGACAGATGTATCAGACTCATTATCGGGTTATTTCCCGAGTTTATATTTTATTGAGATTGATCTTGCTTTATGATTCTGATATTGTTGTATTCATATCTGTGGATGAGATTAGTATATTTAGACCATTATTGTTGTACTACAGCTTAAGTGTGCCCCGATGGATCCATTAAATTGGGTTCGTCTATCGGTGTGTGCTGCTGGCCATTGCCACGTGTCTAGTCCCTCGATATTTTAGGACTGGGGTGTGACAACTGCAGTGACCAAGAGTGCATTGTGACTCCCTCTTGGCCTGCACAACAATCCCGCTATCCATTTAGTTATTTACTGTACAATTCTATGAATGCTGTGAGATATGCATAATATTTTAACTGTAGATATACTATATATTTGTGTATTTCTTTATTCATTATATATTGTTATCAGGTATGACAGGACGACGCGGAGGGTTCGACAGGTCCCGAGGTAGACAAAGTGCTCCTCCGGTACTGCCTACTGTTGGTTCCGGATCGTCGTCGCCAGTACTCCAGTATATCGTTCAGTCATATCTTCGACTGCGACGACGTTACGTGGCATCACTCCTGGGACAAGTAGTTCCAGGCATGATACTCCCTCGTCCAGCGTTCCTCCTGCTGACGGAACCATGGAGACAGATGAGCATGTGGAGGAGGTCGTGGTGACGTTGTCCCAGCATCAGCTAGATCCTCCATGCGCACATCCGGAGGAGACAAGGACATATATTTGGGCTGACGGTACAAAGTAAGTCAATTAGATGGTTTAGCATCATATATATCGTGTATTTCTTTATTCATCATATATTAACTTTTCGATCAAAATAATTATCTCTGTATATATATATATATATATATATATATATATATATATATATATATATATATTGTCCATCGTCGGTTCAGAGACGCCTGGGCCTATTTATGAGGAACAACTATGGTGGCCCTTGGATCAACTACTCTGAAGCTCCGGAGGAGAGAAAGGTATTTTGGTTTACGCACTTCAAGGTAAAAGTATATTATATAAATCCTCTAATTTATGTATATTATATAACTTATATGTGATGCTCACTTACTAAATTATTTATTGTAGCAAACGTATTTCTATCCTCCGTACCGGGCCGAGTTGATCGAGCGGATGTTTCCTGCCGTTGCCGCCAAGCTTATCCGCGATGCTCTGGATGACCAGAAGGCTCGTGATCGTGCTGGAAAATCGATCCAAGGTTGGATCATGCCTGAGCAGTGGACTGTGATGAAGGCTAGATTCGACGATCAGAGGTACAAGGAAAGGTCTGAGAAGGCCAAGGCGGCTAGGCAGAATGCTGCAAAGTGGTGTGGTGGCTCGATTTCGATGACAGAATATTTCTGTCGTTTGATATATTTTTTATTTAAGATATATTATTTTAATGTAAGTACGATAAAATGCATGGTAGTAGGACAAAATATTTAATTTTAGTACTAAATAATATATTTTTAACAGCTACAGAGGGGTGAGGATGCAAACATGATGACCGTCTTCTTGGCCACCCATCGAAAGGACGGAAATCTCATTGATGAGAGGGCCTCGCAGACCTATGTAAGTATTACTTTACTTTGTGTTAATTTTATTATAACTTAGGCAATTATCGAGTATCCAAAATTTTCTAGGCCGAGTATCTTAGGCTGCGTGAGCGGACGACTGCTAGTGCACCTACACCTGGAGAGGCTGGTACTTTCTCGCAGCCCGCTCCAGCTCCGTTGACGAACGAGTTGTGGGTGACCGCCGCTGGTGGTCTCCAGAGGGATACGTACTACGATGTAAGATCCTATGGCATCCTGGTTGTGACGCAGTCATCTAGGGACTCCCCGACAAGTGCACATTCCCCACAACCCTCGCAGTAGTCTGCCAGAGTCCAGGAGGCCGTTGACCGTCAGATTGCGTCTCTCTGTGATGAGTTGCTGTGAAGGATGGAGGAGGAGCCCCGGTCCCAGCCGTAGGCGGACGATCCGACGCTAATCGCATAATTTGATATGCTCGACCGCAGCATCACGGATCTCCAGGATTTGACAAATGATCTTAGAGCCTCGACCGAGCGTAGCGTGACGGAGCAGCAGGCATCACAGCTATCCATGGGTGAGAGACTGACGATGATGCATGATTCAATGGTTCATAGCAGTACGAGGTTGTTATCTACCATGGATTCTTACAACCAGCGACTCGCAGAGTTGGAGCGGATACGTCCTCCTTGTGAGCCTACATCGACACAGACTCCACCGATGCCATTGCCTTCTCCATCGACATCGGTGTCAATTTCACGGGAGCAGTATGATCTGTTCTTATCCTTCATGTGCGTCGGTGGTCATCCTCTTGCAGATCCGCAGTAGTATGGATATTTGCATGGATATTTGCTGGATATTTGTCTTCTTTGTATTATTTAGGATGAGACTCAGTTGTATGGATATATATTTGATGTATTCTTTACGACGATATTTGCTGGATGTTTTATTTTCTTCAAATTTTATTATATTTTCATATTAAATATATATTAATTTATCGGTGTTGAGTGTTCAACCCAAGGGGGTCGGCGAACCCAAGAAATTCAACGGAGGGTTGCTCCGGGTCTATTTGTACAAATTATGAATTAATAAACTGCAGGAATAATAGTTTAGAAATAATTTTGTATCGATTTTTTTTAATTTTTTCACTGTATCATTATCGACATTTTTAGCGACGTTTAGCGATGTTTAGCGACGTTCATACACGTCGCTAAATACGTCGCTAATTTGCGATGTTCTTCACATCGCTAATGACGTCGCTAAACTCGTCGCTATACATCACAAATTGCTGCATGGCAGTATTGCCAGGTCATAGTAACGTCGCTATAAAAGTCGCTACTTACGTCGCTAATTTGCGACGTACAACGACAAATGTATACATCGCTAATTAGCGACGATACGTCGCTAAACGTCGCTAATCTAGCGATGCATTTACGTCGCTAGAAAACGTCGGTATAGCGACGTTTGGCGACATTTTTTCTGTCAGCGACTAGGTTAAAGGTGACTTCAGTAAAACGTTGCTAATTACGTCGCTAAAATTATTTAGCGAAGTTTATTGACCATTTAGCGATATTTTTTTGCGTCGCTAATTTGACTTCTTCTGGTAGTGTATGATGATAAAATAAATACACAAGGAGTACTCTGGGGTTAAGTCTTTCTTCCGTAATATTGAACATCCTAGTAAATTTTGTGCACAGAAAAGATAATCAAGAGTCTTTCTTTCGTAATATTGAACATCCTAGTAAAGACACCAGAAGTACCAGAAGAAAACTCAACCTCTTATGAATAAGTGTGATGCAGTTAAGCTGTCATGGGTTAAGGAAACAAGACTTCGACCATCATGAACATTCAGTATATACATAATAACTTATATCTAATTATAAGTGTCAGTGTGTCTGTGTCTGTGTCGTGTAAATTTAGTTTTCAGATAATGGCTCACATGGACACTTGATTTCGGAGTGTCCAACATAGGCATGATCATAGTCACAACTACATTACATAGCTTGCTTTCCAGGCAAGTATACCTTGCCCTAGTACTGTTTAGTTACATTCATTTGCTGCGTATTTATTTTCTGTTATTTAATTCTATTATTTTGTTATATAAAACTGTGCGTCCAAGAATAACTTGGGTGCAAAGACGATTGTGTCATTTTTTGTTTCTTATTATATATTATGCATGTCGACCTAGTTTTACGAGACCATCCCATGAGTTGAGACATTATTATGTTTCATTAGTCATGACACATTTCTTACACGGGTTGTGAGTCTCATGTAGGACACGAACTTGCATATTCGGATGGCCACCTGTACGTGTAGGTCGTGCGACTGATATGATATAACTGCTAATAGTGATGCATGTTAGAAGACTTAGCAGTTATTAGTAGTCCAAAAACCACTACCAGAAAATGATAAAATAGCGACGTTTTTAGCGACGTCAAAATAAAACATCGCTAATATTAAATATTTCAGCGACTCCAAAAATAAATGTCGCTATAAGTCGCTATTGGCGACATATAGCAACGTTTAGCGATTATAATTCATTTTTTTAAAGAATTATCGCTATAAGTTTATTTAAGGTCGCTAAATGTCGCTGGGTTTTTTAATTTAGCGATATTTAGCGACGTATTTAGTGACGTTAGTAATTTTTAATTTTTAGCGACGTTTGTAGCGACGTCTATGACATCGCAAAATATTTTTATTAGTGACATCATAAGTTGACGTCGCTAAAATTTTAATATAGGTTTTAATTCCCCCCTTCTGTTGAAAACTTTTTCCAATTTTTCAAAAACTCCCCCTCTTGCCCCCCTCTCCGGCGAAGTGCACCCTCTGGCGGTCAAGTGCAGCGGCTCCTGCATCCCCCTCCTCCTCCTTCTCCTTCTCCTCTAGGTAAACTCTAACTCTCTCTCTCTCTCTCTCTCTCTCTCTCTCCATCTCTCTCTCAAAGTATAAATCCTAACTTCGCGGCCTACTCCGGCGTCACAGAGGGTATAAACCCTAACCCTAACCCGATCTCTCTCTCTCTGTCACACAGATTTTATATGATATGACACTGACACGACACACACTGACACAGATATGATACAGACTGTCATAGAGGGTGTAAACCCTAACCCTAACCCGATCTCTCTCTCTCTCTCTCTCTCATAGATGCACACGATATGACACTGACACATACACGACACACACACACTGACACGGATATGATGCAGACTGTCACAGATGATTTACATTGCAGGCGAGTCGCAAGTTGATCTTAGCGTTATGTGAGATTTTATCTATTTGTCTATGGTGATGAAGTTTGTCATAGATGAAATAATTATGTGATGACAATAATTAGGTACACACCCACATATAATCTTTAGCCAATTAGCATTGCACAATAGTTCATTACAGGTCCTTGGAACACTAGTAGCAGTACTACATTGCATTGTGCCAATAAACACAAATGATATCCCTTCACAACACCTAGTACCCTCCAAAGTTATTATATATATATTTATGTAATGTTTGAAGTATAAGTATATACATGTGTATGTATGTATTAGATGGATATGTAATTATGTGGTTGTGCCTGTGATGGTTGAAGGAAGAGAAATTAAGTGTTAGTGTAATTGTGTGTGTGTGTTGGTATATATATTTGTGTGGATGTGTTGTAGAGGTTAAAGCGTGGTGGGTTAGACTGATGTATTAGTATATGTGAAGTTGGGGTATCAGTAGCCAGAGTGCAGGCATGCATGTATACAAGTAATGGGTTAATTATTCAGCTATTGAGGAAGTAGAAAAGGGTAAGTTGGTGGCATGTTGGTATTAGAGTTAAGTATTAGTGTAGATAGCGGCATGTTGGTATCAGTTGGAGAAATGGAGTATTAGAAGAGATGTTGGATAAGGTATCAATATAATATTTGGATTAGGTATTGAAACTAGACATTACCTCGAGGTAGTGTGAAGGTAAATTGAGTTGATCTAGGTAAGTGGAGTAATGGTACTAGTTAAAGTATTTGGGTATTTGGATTGGGTATTTTGATAAATATCAACTAGTATTGACTCTAACCTTAAATAGTATCTAGTATAATAAATATCAGCTAGTATTGACTCTAACCTTAAATAGTATCTAGTATAATAAATATCAACTAGTATAGTTTCATGGACCAATTTTAGAAATAACCAAAATATTTAACACTATAATACAAGTATTTAGAAATGTATTAGTATACACATGGATCTGCCGTCATGAGATATTATTTATTATTTTTCGTATTCTCGCATGGTTGAATTCATTGAGTATCTTGTATGGTTTCCATCTATCTACACAATATTTAATATTAGACAATATATTTATATCTGTTATTAATTATATTTTTTGTTTCTATCTATCTTACCAGATGGCACCCATGACCCGAGCACGTGCACGTCGCTTGAGAGAGACACCTCTTACTGTTAAGAAGGAAGTGATACCTCCTACTGTTAAGGAGGACGTGAATCTTAAGGAGGAAGAAGCACCTCCTACTGTTAAGGAGGAGGTGATACCTCAATGTGTTAATGAGGAAGTGAATGTTAAGGAGAAAGAGATACCTCCTACTATTAAATTGTGTAAGTCCCATGATTTTCAGTAAATTATTAATTTGAATTTTCATAATTTTCTGGAATTTTTCGGGATTTTTTTGTAATTAAAACCTAGGCCGTTGATAATTAAATAATTTTTAAGTGCTGTTAATTAATAGTAAAATATTATGAAAAAAATATTTTATGGTGTGAAATGGAAAACCGGACATAGGATAATTTTCGGTAAATTTATTGGACTCCGAAAACACGTTTAAAGCCCTAAAAACTATTAAATAATTAAACCGAATTAAACTCCTAAATAAACCTGGTTCAATTGAACCAAACCAACTCAAACCAACCCGGACCGGATTACTGAACCAAATCCAAACCGTGTCGGGTCGGGTCGGATCTAGACCCGAACCCGAAACCCGACAACCCGAACCCGCACTTAAATGCTAAGCAGGTCGGGCCGGATTCATGTGAACCCGACCCGCGGACCCATTAACCCTAACTGAACCCTAATCCCAATTCCATCGGGATTACTGTAGCGGCTATTTAACCCCTCGACGTTCGCACCGCAGCCGCCGAAAAATGCAGCCGCTCTCCTCTCCCAGCCCATCTCCGCCGCTCCGGCGCCACCCGACCCTCGTCGATCCCCGCTCCGCACGGCCACGTGCCCCCGCGAGCCCCGCAACCTCCGCCACGTCGCCGCCTCGCCCGGAGCCACGCCCCCCTTCTCAGCCCTATAAATCCCTAGCCGACTCCGCCCTGTTCTACCGCCTCCGTGAGCCCCTCTCCGTCGCTGCTCGGTTTCCTCCCCCAACTCCTCACCGCCACTGCGCCGCCCAAGACCTCGCCGCCTCCCGTCGCGACGCTCCTCCTCCTTCTTCCCCGCACCGCTCAGCCCACCGGTCGACCCGCCTCAGTTTCCCGACCCCGCTGCCCCATCTCCTCGCCGCACGGCTCCGTCCCGACGCCGACCTCCGGTCAGCCCCGAGCCGCCCGGCCTCCCCGTCGTGCAGCGCCGCCTCGCTGCCAACCTCCGATGACCCCGGCCCTAGCCGCAGCGCCGCCAAACTCCGGCCAGCAGCCCGAATCCCTAACCCTAGGGCAGACACGGTCAGGACACGGCCCCTTCGTGTCGACTCGGACACGAGAAAATTCGGTTTCCAGAGCCCTGTTCAGGTAGCGTTTCCTCTCACCTCGTGATTCCGTTTTCGATTCCGTCAGTTGCGTCGTGTAGACTGTATGACCCTCTCGGTTCCCGTGCAACCCGCTCGGTGTATCGCGTCCTGTGGTGATCGCGAACCGCGATCCAAAAACAGAAAAAACAACGTCCTGTTTCACCCCGAAACTGAGTACGCCCCGCCAAACGGGACGACTTGGTCGCACGCGGTCTTTACCGAAACATGCGCAACGTTGATACGGACGTGTGGGATTTCGCAGAAGTCGATTCGGATGTGCGTGCACACCGGAATCAACGAGTATCCGCCGACAACGCCCCGTATCCGTCTATTCTGGAATACGCTGCAACTTTGTGTACACACGTCGGATCGAGACAAAACTTGCGCCATCGGACTCATAGCAATACGCTAGTCCTGTGACCCAAGTTTGGTTCGATTCTGAGAACGTTGACAGAATCGCGTATCGTGGGGCCCACAGGCTCCACTTGACGGGCGATTTTGTGATCGGCTCGTCTGAATCCAATTCTGGAAGTTCCGTTGGATTCGTATTATCGTTCCTGACTTGTTGACACTAAGTTTTATGAATTTGGAGACCTTTGACCCTGACACGCTTTTTGGTGCAAAGTGGCCCACATGTGGACCCCGCTTTGACCCGGAAATATTATTTTTGCCCTTGTGTCCAAATTGGACTTAAGGACAGGCGTTTTTAGCTATTTGATATTTTCTGAGACTGTTGGTGATATTTATTACAGCTTTTGGAGGAGTACCTGCAGGATCCACTGACACAGGGACGATTGTTGGTATTCGAACCCCAGGCAAGTATACCTTGCCAAATCCTGCAGTTTTGCTACTTATTTCCATGACTTATTTATACATTGTCGTGCAAGATACCTTGCTAACTATTGCACATTATTTGCTTGCTTTCCTTTTTAGTTTCTACTTTCTTGTCATATATAGTTTCTTGATGCATTTTTCATATTGATTTATTCTTGCTGCTCTAGTCTTATTTTCTCGTTTTACGTGCATGTACATTATTTGCTCTTTTTCATGGATCACTATTTGTTCCATAGATATATTGTGATGGTATATGGTTACACTACGCTTCCTTGAGTGGACTCGATTGGTTTATTTACGTTCCTAGATGATCGTTATTAGGCCTTGACTATACTTGAGCATTCTCGACTGTGAGTACCCATTGTGCTGCGATAGAAACTTGTTCATTTGACTACCTCATTCATGAGCTCCCATTGGGCTGCGAAAGAGCCATACTATAGATTGGGAGTCCCCATTGGACTACTTTCTATAGGACCGTGATCTCCCATTGAGTTGCGGTTATCCCTATTTTGTAGTCATGGTTGATAGCACCATCGGCACGCCACCATCTTAGATGTAGTGATTTCTCGTGTCTTATTTACTTTTTTGTGTTTACTTTCTTATCTATCTTGTATGTTCATTTACTGTACTTTTGGCTCGTATTCTTTTGTATCTTGTTACGTCCCTCTGAGGACCTGGTTTTGTTCTTCAGATTTAGCAGACGAGGAGTACCCGCAGCTTTACGGATCGACACCAGACGAGGGTACAATAGCAGTTGATGGCCCTGCTTACACTTAGTTACTTTCTAGCATGTTTTAGTTATATTTCCTTGTCTCTATTTTTCCATTTATCGGTAGTAGATTTGTCTCCACCCGACTTAGTATTATTTCTTGCTGGATATTCGACAGTATCTTTACTTTCAGCATTTATTCTGGTTGCTATTTAGTTCATATACTGTTCTTGTGGATGAGATCTAGATACCTGACATTTATATATATATTCGTAGATTATTGGACTTAGTTCACATTAGACAGCTTAAGTACGTCCTGATGGATCCATTAGATTGGGTTTGTCCATCGGTGTGTGCTGCTGGCCATTGCCACGTGTCTGGTCCCTCGATATTTTGGGACTGGGGTGTGACATGGTTTTTGTGGTGGCCCATGCAGGTCAACGACTAAATTGTTCGGTTTTAACTTAGGGACCGAGCAAGCCTGCAATAAGAATAGGATAAGTTTTTAGGATCTCATCCACTTGCTTGAAACGTTCTTGATATCTATATCGGATTCAAATTTAAATCTTAACTTGCATCTTACCTTGATTCCTGTGTGTCTCTTATAGTTTATTTTGATGCAGAGCAATGGATTTACAAGCACGCGACGAGACTCCCACAGGAACACCATAAGTTGCAGATGTCACCTATGACGATGAAGTGACACAAGTTGGTGGAGGTCAACCAGAACAACAAAACAGTCAAGATACCTCAAGAGATCGGCAAGGCGACATTCCACCTCCGCCGCAGTTCACACCACCAATGGCCGTATTCCCACAAGGACAAGCTATGGACGGGCAACAGATGTTTTAAATGATCTACGCAATGATGCAAGCTCAACAGCAGATTCAACAAGAGACTTTGAGTCGCAGTCTAGCACTTGTACTGGAGCAGGCAAATCTACCAACTCGACGGCAACCGATGGGCTCTATTACTGATTTCTGCCAGCTGAAGCCCCGTACCTTCTCAGGCAAAGAGGAGCCCATAGAAGTTCATGAGTGGATCACCAACACACAACACCAGTTGGAAGCAGCTGAACTTCCCAGAGAACATTGGATGACTGCCGTTAGAATGCAGTTGACGGATAATGCACATCACTGGTGGCTATCTGAGGAGACACGGTTCGGACCAGACCGAGTCACTTGGGAAGAGTTTTCTAGACTCTTTCAGGAGATGTACATTCCGGCTATCGCTCGATCAGAACTTCGGGACAAGTTTAATCACCTCACTCAAGACAATTTGACAGTGGAAGAATACAACGCAAAATTCATTCGTCTGAGCCGCTTCGCCCCAACCTTGATTCCGACAGAAGAAGAGAAGGCTGAGAAGTTCTTCGATGGACTAAACATTGAGCTACAGAAACTGATTGGATCCGTTGCACCTATATCTTACCCGGACGTCCTTGCCGCAGCCCGACGCATGGAGCGCGTCACCAGAAGAGAGACCAGTCTGAAGCGATTGTCCACATCAGCACCAGCCGGAGCACCACAGAAAGAAGTTGCAAAGAGACCTCACATGCACCAGCCACCAGAAGCATCTCCATAGGCACTACCTATCTGTCCATATTGTCGCAGGCGAGGCCATATTGAGGACCAGTGCAGACGCAAAAAGAGATTATGTTAGCTTGCGGATCCAGTCAGCATTTATTGAAGGAATGTCCTGAGCGTCGAGAAAGAGCACCAACGGTTAACCAACAAGCTCTACCAGCACCAGAAGGGTATCAACAAAGGCCACCCTTGGCACCTCGAGCAGCACTCTTCCAGCAGGCCCACCAACAGCAGAGGGCACCACCTCAAGAACGCGGACAAGCTTTTGCGATGACTTTGGAAGACGCGCAGACTCATGGAGTAGTTGATGCACGTAAGTTTTTATAGTTTTCTATTTCTAGTGTTGCTTTAGTTCGTACCTATTGGTTCGTGACCTTAGCCTTGACCTAGTAATTTTGAACTTGCTAATAACCTAGTATGTTTTATAATTGATAACTGTAGAGATTGTAGAGTCTTTTGTTATTGTGCTTATTTTGTGTTGTTTTGTGAACTTGAATTAAGTTGTACCTCCTTCCATCATCATCTAGCATACTTATAATTGTTGTACTACCTTGACTTATGCTGCTAATATAGCCTAGTTTTGCAAGCTTATCCTTTTATCGAGCTTGTTCATGACATATGTATTATTGGGTCGACACACTAATATAATTGTCTATTCAGAATCAGTGTATTACGGTCTGATCAACCTTAGTGCATTTTGATTCGCTCTTCGCACGACTACTTCACGTGGATTAAGATGTATAGTTGACTAGTATACTTGCCCTCTAGATATGTATGAGCATATCGTATTAGTTACATAACTGTACTAATACAAGCATGCGAACAAAGGATTACCAGAATAGGATTTTAATCCACAATTGTCGTGACAAATCCTATTTGAATTCGTTAAACGCCTTGATCCTGATACTTCTATTCTATTACCTCACCCTTGAACTCTTTATTATTGATCTTCGTCTTCCCTTATTTCGGAAAGATGAAACCTCGTGCTTGGTATAAGTTTGATATATAGACAGTAGTAGATATACCCCAGGCCGGTCGCATTGTTGATGACCCTTTTATATATGATTAAGGGAATATCCTAGGTGATATGGATGGTGTTAAAGACTTGAGGATTAAATAACATGATTAAATAAGTTAGGGCATAGCTTTATTAGATGTATAGCCTTAGATGTTAGATGGGTAAATTCTAAGTTGGGTAGAGACCGCAATGTTCACTTGAGAGGAATCTTCAGACTGTAATCAAGTGAGATTGGATAGAGAGAACCCTACCATATTTTAATTTCGAGGACGAAATTTTTATAAGTTGGGTAGATTGTAAGTCCCCTGATTTTCAGTAAATTATTAATTTGAATTTTTAAATTTTCTGGAATTTTTTGGGATTTTTCTGTAATTAAAACCTAGGCCGTTGGTAATTAAATAATTTTTAATTACTTTTAATTAATAGTAAAATATTATGGAAATAATATTTTATGGTGTGAAATGGAAAATCGAACATAGGGTAATTTTCGGTGAATTTATTGGACTCCGGAAACACGTTTAAAGCCCTAAAAACTATTAAATAATTAAACCGAATTAAACCCCTAAATAAACCCGGTTCAATTGAACCAAACCAACTCAAACCAACCCGGACCGGATTACTGAACCAAATCCAAACATTGTCGGGTCGGGTCGGATCTAGACCCGAACTCGAAACCCGACAACCCGTACCCGCACTTAAATGCTAAGCGGGTCGGGCCGGATTCATGTGAACCCGACCCGCGGACCCGTTAACCCTAACTGAACCCTAATCCCAATTCCATCAAAATTACTGTAGCAGCTATTTAACCCCTCGACGTTCGCGTCGCAGCCGCCGGAAAATGCGGCCGCTCTCCTCTCCCAGCCCATCTCCGCCGCTCCGGCGCCACCCGACCCTCGTCGATCCCCGCTCCGCACGGCCACGCGCCCCCGCGAGCCCCGCGACCTCTGCCACGTCGCCGCCTCGCCGCCTCGCCCGGAGCCACGACCCCCTCCTCAGCCCTATAAATCCCTAGCCGACTCCGCCCTGTTCCACCGCCTCCGTGAGCCCCTCTCCGCCGCTGCTCGGTTTCCTCCCCCAACTCCTCACCGCCACCGCGCCGCCCAAGAACTCGCCGCCTCCCGCCGCGACGCTCCTCCTCCTTCTTCCCCGCATCGCTCCGCCCACCGGCCGACCCGCCTCAGTTGCCCGACCCCGCTGCCCCATCTCCTCGCCGCACGGCTCCGTCCCAGCGCCGACCTCCGGTCAGCCCCGAGCCGCCCGGCCTCCCCGTCGTGCAGTGCCGCCTCGCCGCCAACCTCCGACGACCCCGGCCCTAGCCGCAGCACTGCCAAACTCCGGCCAGCAGCCCGAATCCCTAACCCTAGGGCAAACACGGTCAGGACACGGCCCCTTCGTGTCGACTCGGACACGAGAAAATTCGGTTTCCAGAGCCCTATTCAGGTTGCGTTTTCTCTCACCTCGTGATTCCGTTTTCGATTCCGTCAGTTGCACCGTGTAGACTGTATGACCCTCTCGGTGTCCGTGCAACCCGCTCGGTGCATCGCGTCCGGTGGTGATCGCGAACCGCGATCCAAAAACAGAAAAAATAATGCCCTATTTCACCCCGGAACTGAGTACGTCCCGCCAAAAGGGACGACTTGGTCGCACGCGGTCTTTACCGAAGCGTGCATGACGTTGATACGGACATGTGGGATTTCGAAGAAGTCGATTCGGATGTGCGTGCACACCGGAATCAACGCGTATCCGCCGACAACGCCCCGTATCCGTCTATTCTGGAACACGCTGCAACTTTGTGTACACACGTCGGATCGAGACGAAACTTACGCCATCGGACTCGTAGCAATACGCTGGTTCTGTGACCCAAGTTTGGTTCGATTCTGAGAACGTTGACAGAATCGCGTATTGTGGGCCCCACAGGCTCCACTTGACGGGCGATTTTTTGATCGGCTCGTCGGAATCCAATTCTGGAAGTTCCGTTGGGTTCGTATCATCGTTTCTGACTTGTTGACACTAAGTTTTATGAATTTGGAGACCTTTGACCCTGATACGCTTTTCGGTGCAAAGTAGCCCACATGTGGACCCCGTTTTGACCCGAAAATGTAATTTTTGCCCTTGTGTCCAAATTGGACTTAAGGACATGCGTTTCTAGCTATTTGATATTTTCTGAGACTGTTGGTGATGTTTATTACAGCTTTTGGAGGAGTACCTGCAGGATCCACTGACACAGGGACGATTGTTGGTATTCGAACCCCAGGCAAGTATACCTTGCCAAATCCTGCAGTTTTGC
This sequence comes from Iris macrosiphon, assembly GCA_036927795.1. Taxonomy (NCBI): domain Eukaryota; kingdom Viridiplantae; phylum Streptophyta; class Magnoliopsida; order Asparagales; family Iridaceae; genus Iris; species Iris macrosiphon. The sequence continues at coordinate 38,005,067 of JAYESA010000020.1, forward strand.
TACTTATTTTCATGACTTATTTATACATTGTCGTGCAAGATACCTTGCTAACTCTTGCACATTATTTGCTTGCTTTCTTTTTTAGTTGCTACTTTCTTATCATATATAGTTTCTTGATGCGTTTTTCATATTGATTTATTCCTGCTGCTCTAGTCTTATTTTCTCGTTTTACGTGCATGTACATTATTTGCTCTTTTCTATAGATCACTATTTGTTCCATAGACATATTGTGATGGTATATGGTTACACTACGCTTCCTTGAGTGGACTCGATTGGTTTCTTTACGTTCCTAGATGATCGTTATTAGGCCTTGACTATACTTGAGCATTCTCGACTGTGAGTACCCATTGTGCTGCGATAAAGACTTGTTCATTTGACTACCTCATTCATGAGCTCCTATTGGGCTACGAAAGAGCCATACTATAGATTGGGAGTCCCCATTGGCCTACTTTCTATAGGACCGTGATCTCCCATTGAGTTGCGGTTATCCCTATTTTGTAGTCATGGTTGATAGCACCATCGGCACGCCGCCATCTTAGATGTAGTGATTTCTCGTGTCTTATTTGCTTTCTTATGTTTACTTTCTTGTCTATCTTGTATGTTCATTTACTGTACTTTTGGCTCGTATTCTTTTGTATCTTGTTACGTCCCTCTGAGGACCTGGTTTTGTTCTCCAGATTTAGCAGATGAGGAGTACCCGCAGCTTTACGGATCGACACCAGACGAGGGTACAATAGCAGTTGATGGCCCTGCTTACACTTAGTTACTTTCTAGCATATTTTAGTTATATTTCCTTGTCTTTATTTTTCCATTTATCGGTAGTGGATTTGTCTCCACCCGACTTAGTATTATTTCTTGCTGGATATTCGACAGTATCTTTACTTTCAGCATTTATTCCGGTTGCTATTTAGTTCATATACTGTTCTTGTGGATGAGATCTAGATACCTGACATTTATATGTATATTCGTAGATTATTGGACTTAGTTCACATTAGACAGCTTAAGTACGCCCTGATGGATCCATTAGATTGGGTTTGTCCATCGGTGTGTGCTGCTGGCCATTGCCACGTGTCTGGTCCCTCGATATTTTGGGACTGGGGTGTGACATGGTTTTTGTGGTGGCCCATGCAGGTCAACGACTAAATTGTTCGGTTTCAACTTAGGGACCGAGCAAGCCTGCAATAAGAATAGGATAAGTTTTTAGGATCTCATCCACTTGCTTGAAACATTCTTGATATCTATATCGGATTCAAATTTAAATCTTAACTTGCATCTTACCTTGATTTCTGTGCGTCTCTTATAGTTTATTTTGATGCAGAGCAATGGATTTACAAGCACGCGACGAGACTCCCACAGGAACACCATAAGTTGCAGATGTCACCTATGACGATGAAGTGACACCAGTTGGTGGAGGTCAACCAGAACAACAAAACAGTCAAGATACCTCAAGAGATCGGCAAGGCGACATTCCACCTCCGCCGCAGTTCACACCACCAATGGCCGTATTCCCACAAGGACAAGCTATGGACGGGCAACAGATGTTTCAAATGATCTAATGATGCAAGCTCAACAGCAGATTCAACAAGAGACTTTGAGTCGCAGTCTAGCACTTGTACTGGAGCAGGCAAATCTACCAACTCGACGGCAACCGATGGGCTCTATTACTGATTTCCGCCAGCTGAAGCCCCGTACCTTCTCAGGCAAAGAGGAGCCCATAGAAGTTCATGAGTGGATCACCAACACACAACACCAGTTGGAAGCAGCTGAACTTCCCAGAGAACGTTGGATGACTGCCGTTAGAATGCAGTTGACGGATAATGCACATCACTGGTGGCTATCTGAGGAGACACGGCTCGGACCAGACCGAGTCACTTGGGAAGAGTTTTCTAGACTCTTTCAGGAGATGTACATTCTGGCTATCGCTCGATCAGAACTTCGGGACAAGTTTAATCACCTCACTCAAGACAATTTGACAGTGGAAGAATACAACACAAAATTCATTCGTCTGAGCCGCTTCGCCCCAACCTTGATTCCGACAGAAGAAGAGAAGGCTGAGAAGTTCTTCGATGGACTAAACATTGAGCTACAGAAACTGATTGGATCCGTTGCACCTATATCTTACCCGGACGTCCTTGTCGCGGCCCGACGCATGGAGCGCGTCACCAGAAGAGAGACCAGTCTGAAGCGATTGTCCACATCAGCACCAGCCGGAGCACCACAGAAAGAAGTTGCAAAGAGACCTCACATGCACCAGCCACCAGAAGCATCTCCATAGGCACTACCTATCTGTCCATATTATCGCAGGCGAGGCCATATTGAGGACCAGTGCAGACACAAAAAGAGATTATTTTAGCTTGCGGATCCAGTCAGCATTTATTGAAGGAATGCCCTGAGCGTCGAGAAAAAGCACCAACGGTTAACCAACAAGCTCTACCAGTACCAGAAGGGTATCAACAAAGGCCACCCTTGGCACCTCGAGCAGCACTCTTCCAGCAGGCCCAGCAACAGCAGAGGGCACCACCTCAAGAACGCGGACAAGCTTTCGCGATAACTTTGGAAGACGCACAGACTCATGGAGTAGCTGATGCGCGTAAGTTTTTATAGTTTTCTATTTCTAGTGTTGCTTTAGTTCGTACATGTTGGTTCGTGACCTTAGCCTTGACCTAGTAATTTTGAACTTGCTAATAACCTAGTATGTTTTATAATTGATAACTGTAGAGATTGTAGAGTCTTTTGTTATTGTGCTTATTTTGTGTTATTTTGTGAACTTGAATTAAGTTGTACCTCCTTCCATCATCATCTAGCGTACTTATAATTGTTGTACTACCTTGACTTATGCTGCTAATATAGCCTAGTTTTGCAAGCTTATCCTTTTATCGAGCTTGTTCATGACATATGTATTATTGGGTCGACACACTAATATAATTGTCTATTCAGAATCAGTGTATTACGGTCTGATCAACCTTAGTGCATTTTGATTAGCTCTTCGAACGACTACTTCACGTGGATTAAGATGTATAGTTGACTAGTATACTTGCCCTCTAGATATGTATGAGCATATCGTATCAGTTACATAACTATACTAATACGAGCATGCGAACAAAGGATTACCAGAATAGGATTTTAATCCACAATTGTCTTGACAAATCCCATTTGAATTCGTTACTTTCTAGCATGTTTTAGTTATATTTCCTTGTCTCTATTTTTTCATTTATCGGTAGTGGATTTGTCTCCACCCGACTTAGTATTATTTCTTGCTGGATATTCGACAGTATCTTTACTTTCAGCATTTATTCCAGTTGCTATTTAGTTCATATATTGTTCTTGTGGATGAGATCTAGATACCTGACATTTATATGTATATTCGTAGATTCTTGGACTTAGTTCACATTAGACAGCTTAAGTACGCCCTGATGGATCCATTAGATTGGGTTTGTCCATCGGTGTGTGCTGCTGGCCATTGCCACGTGTCTGGTCCCTCGATATTTTGGGACTGGGGCGTGACAAATTGGAAGCGGATGTTAAGAAGAAATGGTGCCTCCTACTGTTGGGCAGACACTAGCTCAGAGGGGGAGTTTCAGTCACCCATCACCTATAGCGGAGATTGATCACCTGGATGCTGTTTATGTGAAGTATCTGAGGGACTGATATTTGTCCCAGCGTATTGGATATCCTCGAGATTCAGACTGTGATATTTTATATACTTTTATTGTGGTTATTGTGTGACTGTGATACTTTTATATTGTGCTTTTTGTGTGACTGTGATACTTTTATTTTGTGTGTATTGTGTGACTGTGATATTTCATATACTTTGTGATATTTCGTACGCAAAAAATTCAACGGAGGGTTGCTCCGGGTCTGTCTATGT